>WBMZ01014687.1:0-28803 GCA_013400975.1 Atrichornis clamosus
CCCCCCCCCGCGCCCACCGCCCCGCTCCTTCACACCCCCCGCCCGGGCCAGCCCGGCCGCCCGGCTGCTCGCCCTGCGTAAATCGCTCGGTAGCCAAGGCGCTGTAAACCCAAACAGCCAGATGTGGCACGTTATTTATGTGTGAGAGCTCGTTTACATTAGATATGCTGATCCGGGCGCTGATAGCGGGGCTTTGCGGGAGATAAGAGCTGCGCTGCCAGAGCCGGCTCCAGCTGCAGCCCCTTCCCCTGTCCCCCGTCCGTCCTTTCGGGTCCTTTTGGGGTTTTAACGTCAATTTATTTATTCTTTGCATTATTTTGAAGGGAGTCGAAGAAAAAGTGATGGAGTTGGGGATGAAGAGTGGTGCCTGACTTCCCTGGAGCCAGGGATGAACAGCGGTCACAGAATCCCAGAATATCCTGAGTTGAGGGCGACCCGCGAGGCTCATCGAGTCCAACCTCTGACTCTACGCAGGACAACCCCAAAACTCACAGCGTGTGCCTGAAGCTTTGTCCGAACACATCCTGAGCTCAGTACCTGGTTGCAAGAGGCTTCTGCTAAAGGTACAACCCCACCGTGATTCCAGAGGACGGGGAGGTCCCGGTGGCTGGAGGGGCTTCCTGGGCATCCACCCTGGTAGCCCATCTCCCTCCCAGAGGGTTTGTGGGTGACACACAAAACCTTGTGGAAGGAGCCCCACGGGTGGCTGCTGGGGGCAGAGGGGAGGTGACAGAGGCCCCTCTCCATCCCACCTGGATCCTCCCCCCCACCTGCCCTGTTTCTGGAAAGACCTTGGACGCCTCTGTGAAAGTCCCAGGGTCCGGGGCAGATGTGGCTCAGTGAAACCCCCCGGTCACAGGCAGCTCCAACAGAGCTGCCCGCAGATAAAGTCATTGATCCTCACACTAATCAATAAAGATCTTGTTCCAGGCAATTAATAACTTTGCCAAGCTTGTTTTGTTTGGATAAAGTGCCTGGATTGCTGAGCGAAGGGGTGAAATTGGGGGAAAAACTAATCCTATAATTTTATGTCGCCCACATTAAAACACAAATCAAAAAATGTTTATTTACGTATGTATTTATTTACACGAAGAATCTTTATTTGCCAACCTGCAAGGTCTTTGCTTTCACGACAAGAAATGCGGTGTGGATGTCCAGGACAGGTTT
Source organism: Atrichornis clamosus (assembly GCA_013400975.1). Lineage (NCBI taxonomy): Eukaryota > Metazoa > Chordata > Aves > Passeriformes > Menuridae > Atrichornis > Atrichornis clamosus. The sequence goes on from WBMZ01014687.1 coordinate 1,168, forward strand.
CCCTCCATCCCTGGGGGATACGGAGGGACTGGAGCTCTGTGAGTTTGGTTATAAACCAGCTCCAGCTCCTGCCTCCCCATATCCAGGAAGGAGGGAGAGCGTGGGACAAAGGCAAAGGAGCAAGGGCTGGATCTGGGGCCCCGCAGGTGCCCCCTGGGGCAGTGACTGGACTGAGCTGTGAAACGTGGGCCGTGCTGCAAACCAGTTCCTGTTTCACCGATTAAAAGCTCCTATTTTATTAATAAGGCCATTTTAATTCATTATTTTTATTTGGAGGGCATTTTGGCACCTGATGTGTGAATCCCACCATTCCCAAGAACTGCTGGAACCAAACCACCAGGCCCAGGGATGGTGAGTACAGGGGATGGCGTGGCCTTGTTCCGCTCGGCCTTGGGAATCCTAAAACATCCTGTGTGGAACCTCTTGGAGGTGGGAGCTCTGGGCCCCAGTCTGGGGAGGTTGGGATGGGCTCCACCTCATGACAGGGTGGTTATTTCCAAGGATCTGCAGTCACGGACTCAACTCCTCTTGTGCAGAGTCCTCTGGCACCTCCTCGTGTCCCAGGACTGGGAGGGGACCGGGAGCTCTGGGCTCGGAATGCCCAGGTAGGGCGAAACCAACCCAGGATTCCCTGGCTGAAGGGATGTATTTCCACTTTTCATAGCCAGCCCTTCCACAAAAGTGAAGGAATTCCAGGTGTCCAAAGCACAGAGGTCAGGCAGTGGCACTGGGACGTGCTGGGATTTGGGAAGGGCGGGAGCTGTGAAGTCTGGGCTCAGCCGCCCCTTGTTCCAGCCTGGTTTTCAGGATGAACTAAAGAGAGGCACACAGACCTCCAGCCCCAGTCCCTGGGGAATCTGTGGGAGGAGCCGGGAGCGGGATGAGGGGCTGCGGGAGCACTCCCAAGGCCGCTTTACGGCCCCTCTGTGTTTGAGGAGCTCCGGGCTCGGCTGCCACCGGGCCCTGTGCGCACCTGGGGGTGACAGATGGCCCCGGGCTGAGCACACAGCACAATCTGCTGCGGCTCACTCCAACCCCTCTTCCCAGCGCCTGGAAGAGGGCAGGGAAGGAGGAAACCTGTGGAGAGGTGGATGTGAGTCGCCCCATTCAGCCAGGTTTCATTTGGGAGTGGGCATCCACTCCTCATTTTTAAGAATATATAGTTTTATTTCGTGTTATTCCGTTTTCCCCCGGGTATTGCAGTGGGAAGGGGCCGGAGCAGGTGCTGGTGGGAGCTGGTGGGGACAGAGCAGCCCCAGGACGTGACACCAGCCCGGACACCGGCCCTTTCCCACGGGAGAGCGGGTGGGCCGGTGGGGAACAGGGCTCCTGTGACAGCAGCGCTTTTGGGGACGCCCTGGGGACGCTGTGGCCTTGTCCTCGTCCCACCTGCCTGGCAGAGCAGGGACATTTCCAAGTGGAGGTCCATGTCCCTGGGGAGGCAGAGGGAAGGGGAGGATGTCCCAGTGACACCAGTGACATTCCCGCTCAGACTGATTTTCTCTTCCCCTCTTGCCCGTCCGCTTCCCTCTCTCCACAGCCAACCTCGGTCTTCCTACGCACACCCAACTTTCTGCATGGAATTCGCCATCGTGATGGACACGGAATCCCTCTGGAAGTTGGGTTTGGCTCTCAGCATCCTGCCCGGAACAGCGCCTGCTCCAACCCCCCGGTGCCCACACACAACTGCAGACGACGAGTGGGACACTTTGCCCGACTGCCCGAATCCTGCAGGTGAAACACATTCCCAGGCGGGAAAGAACCGGGCGGGATGGGGGGGAATAGAAGAAGGAAGCCCAAGTGACAGTGATGCCGCAAAGCCTGGGAGCGACGCGGAGCGGGGCCGGCGCAGATAAGGAGCGCGCCGCCGTATCGCGGGCGCCACATCAATCACGCGTCCATCTCCCGGCACCCCGGCACGGCAGGAGCGCTGGGAACGCCGCGTCGGGATCACTGTCAGCCGGGATCAGCCTGCCTGCTGCTGGGAACGCTGCTGGCGTCCAAGGGGGGATCGCAGTGGGGCCATGGACCCCTTCCAGTGGGTTCCGGGGAAGTGTCCAGGGAGGGTTTGAGTGTTGTCCCCAGTGGAGAGAGGACCGCAGGGAAGGGTTAGGTGGATATCAGGGAAAGGGTTTTCATCCAGAGGGTGGCCGGGCACAGGATTCCCAGGGAAGGTCACAGTCCCAACCCTGCCAGAGCTCAACTCAGGGACAGGGTGGGAATGGTGGGGTGTCTGTGCAGGGCCGGCCTTGGACTGGGTGATCCTTGTGGGTGCTTCCAGCTCAGGGTATTCCACGGCTCTGTGGTGCTCTGGGAGATCACCGGTGCTGCTGGGCTCATTTTCCATCTGGACTTGCCCACCACTGATGGCACCACCTGGGCTTCCATATGGAAAAGCTTGGAGGAAGCAGCGCTGCCGACCCTCCCGGGAACGCCCCGCGTGCGGTCGGAGAGGTCACCGGTGCCATGTGCTCCAAGGACATTCCCACATTTCCCACATTTTCTTGTGGGAAAAACCTCCCACATCCAAAGGGACAGCAGTAGAGAATACAGCAAGGGCTGTTCAGAGTCTGGCTGGGAGGGGGCTTATTCCCAGGTTCTCCCACTCCTGTGGGAATGGGTGACGAAAGAGGAACCGGGCAGCTCCCGTGGGAGCTCTGTCCTGGTGGGAGGACGGACAAAGCCCCTTCCTGGGATCTCCGTGCCTTGAGGCCCAGTGCTGAGGGAAATTCCTGCCACAGCCTTTCGGCCAGGAAAAGGGGAACGTGAGGAGGATGAGGATGATGACGAGGAGGAGGAGAACAGCCACGTCTGCTGCCGAGGCATGGGAGTGGGACATCAATTTGTGGGGAACCCCTGAGGAAGGGACAGGGAGCAGGGAGGGTCTGCAAACGGGGCACGAGGGAGCGAGGGGGCTCCGAGCAGGACTGTGCCCACCCAGGACCACCTGAGGGACCTCCCTGGGGAGCAAACTGCCCCGGGACAGGATCCTGAGCCCCGGGACAGGATCCTCCTTGGCTGCGGGTGCCGAGGGAGGCTGCCCAGCCCTCCCTGCCCGCTGCCTGCTCCGTGGCCCCCTGGGACGCTCCTAAGCCCAGCCCGGGCCAGGCTCAGGCTCTGTGCCCAGCCCAGGCCCGGCTCAGGCTCCGTGCCCCGCCGCGGCCCGGCTCAGGCTCCGTGCCCCGCCGCGGCCCGGCTCAGGCTCCGTGCCCCGCCGCGGCCCGGCTCAGGCTCCGTGCCCCGCCGCGGCCCGGCTCAGGCTCCGTGCCCCGCCGCGGCCCGGCTCAGGCTCCGTGCCCCGCCGCGGCCCGGCTCAGGCTCCGTGCCCCGCCGCGGCCCGGCTCAGGCTCCGTGCCCCGCCGCGGCCCGGCTCAGGCTCCGTGCCCCGCCGCGGCCCGGCTCAGGCTCCGTGCCCCGCCGCGGCCCGGCTCAGGCTCCGTGCCCAGCCCGGGCCCGGCTCATGCTCCGTGCCCTGGCAGATGCTGCTGAGCACACGGCGAGGGGAAGGCGCTGAGCGGAAGGCGGCGGCGCTGTTACACATTAACCGGGCCAGCGGCTGCTTTCCCTCCCGTCCTGGAGCCATCCCTCTGCCCCGGGGCCCGGCGCGGCCACCCTGGCTAATGTGTAATCCCAGAGCCCGCTGCTGCTTCCCACCAGGATGTCCCAGTCGCTAGGCTGGCTCAGGGAGGTGCTGTGTGCTGGGAAGGGTGTTTGCTGTTCTCGGGGTTTATGGAGAAACGTTTTTCCAGTGCCCCTCGAGCTTTCTTTGTGGGCACGGAGAAGCCCAGGGGAGAAAAGCACAGAAGCCAGCTTGCACAGAGGTTATCTTCCTGCTAAAACCTGGATGTGTTTCTGGGAATGGCAGGAAGTGAGCTGCTGGAGTGGTGCGGGAAGCTTGTGCTGCTCCCTCGGGATGCTCCAGCTCAAGGTAGTGGTGGGTTCTTGCTTATCCACACACAGCAGTTGTGGACACAGCCCTGCCGTGGGAATAATCAAAAACCACGTGGATTGATTCTTCTCCTTGGTGTGACTCCAACTTTTGGGGCTGGAGAGGTGCCTTTAGCCACTTGCACCTTTCTTTACCCATCCACACTTGAATTTCTGGGACTTCAAGCCCAGGGAGAAGTAGGAGAAGCCAGAGGCTGGCGAGGGGATGAGTGGGAATGTGATCCTCCTGCTCCGGGAAGAAAGCTGTGCCCATTTGGGCTGGGTTTTTTCCCTTTTTTGTGTTTTTTTTTAATATAAAGTAAGTATTTATGTTTGATAGTGGCTGTCAAGGGTTTGTTTTGCCTCGTGGCAGCACTGAGTAAACTCCTTTGCTCAGGAGATAGCGCTGCACACTCCATTTGTTGCAATAGTAGGTCACATTACGTTCTAATCAGGATGCTAAATGCCGCCTGTAATCCAAAGTTTTCCATCAAAGGGAAAGACCTGCGCGAGCAGCCGAGTCAAGTAATGAATATCAGGAGGGTTCTGCTCTTCAAAGGCAGGGAAAAGTTGATTCTTTTTAAGATAAAAGCCCGCTGTTTAAAAAAAAAAAATAATTGGAAGGAAAGCGAAAAGATTTCCTTATCACAAAATATTTTATTCACAGCGACAGCAGCGTCTGATCTCCTCCCCCGGGCGCGATGGGGGCTCGAAGTCCCCGAGCTGTGCGAGAGACAGAGGTGCTCTTGGGCGGAAATCGGCTGGGTTTGGGACTTTGGGATTTTCCAGAAGTTTGGAAATGCTCCTGTGGAGGGGCTGGGTACTGGCTTTGCTGAGAGGGGAGCGGCGTGGGCAAAGCTGGCTCCATCCCCAGGGATTTGCTGTAAGTTTCGGAGCAAACTGGGACTTCCATCAGACTATGCAGGCAAAGAAAAGCAGCAGGCAGGCCTTAAAAATGAGGAAAAGAGATGGAAAAGGGGAGGAATAGACCCACCGCCGCTCTGCGAGCTGTGCAAGAGCTGCCCCATCCCTGGAAGTGTCCAAGGACAGTTGGACGGAGCTTGGAGCAACCTGGGATCGGGGAAGGTGTCCCTGCCCATGGCAGGGGGTGGGATGGGATGAGCTTTAAGTCCCCTTCCCACCAAACCTTTCCGGGATGATTCCGTGAGTTCCACCCTAGTCCTGTCCGAAAGCCAAGCTTTTCCAGGGAGCAGGGATGCAGGAGAGCTGACCCAGCTCCTGGCTGGGGGATTGGCTGGATCCTGAATGCCTGACCTGTGCCGTGGGCTGTGCTGGAGGCAGGGAGATCCCTGGATAAGCTTCTCCTCCCCATCCTGAACCGGTCTGGGACTTTTTCCCTCTCAGGTAATGCTCAGACATGGTGGAACGAAACCCGAGGAGCTTGGAGTCCCTTTTGTGCTCTGCCTGTGTAATCTCGGGCTTTATTTAAACGTTCTGCTCGCAGTTATTTCCCGAGGCTCCCTTTCCACGTCCCACACCTCGTGTGGAATAACTCCTCGGGAATTTCGGGATCAGCGACGCTGCTGGCAGTGGAGAACAAATCACACTGCCAGGCACGGGAAAGCCGGCCCACAGCCCCAGCTTCCTCTGCTCAGAGAGCCTGTGTGTATCCCTGATCCAAAGGGATCAACTTTCACTCGGGCTGCTTCGTCCCGGATCCTCACAAAAGGCAGAGGGATGGTCACATCCAGGAACTGGGAGCACCGTGGGATTTGGGAGCCATGGAAAACACCTGAATTCCGGGGGGTAAAGCAGAGGCTCTCTGGGAAAGGGGGTGATTCAGGAGGCAGGGAAAACGGTTGGGGTTTCTAAAATAAGGCTCTTTTCTTCCCATTCCTCCAACTCCCTGCAGGCTGGAGCTGCTGGTGGCTTCCACGGAAGCTGGGAGTGAAGTCTGTGGATGTGGAACGACGGCTTTCCTTGGTTCTAAAGCTGATCCAAGGCCAGGGATGCTCAGGGGCTCTTTGACCCATCCCTGGTGGGGGCTCCCTGTGGGATTTAGGTGCTTGTTCTCTGCCCTCCTGGCTGCCCCGGAACTAACAAACAGGATGAGGATCATTATCCTTAAAAATTAATCCAAAGAGACTTCCCAGGAAACCCCAGGAGAGGCATCACCTCTGTGGGCACAGCCCAGGCTCTCCTGGAGTCGCTGTGCTCGTGTTTGCAGAGCCCAGAGCTGCTGGCTGAGGCACAGCCGCCCCAAACCCGCCTCTGTTCTCTCCATTCCCGCATTTTGGGGGCTGCAATCCTGCGGGAGCCTGGCGGGAGCCTTCCCAGCTCTCTGCATCCCCGGGGAGGTGCCAAAGACGGGCCCCAGGGGAGCAGCAGGATTTTGGAGCAGTGGGGTTTTGGAGCACCAGGATTTTGGAGCAGTGGGTTCTTGGAGCAACATGATTTTGGAGCAGTGGGTTTTTTGAGCACCAGGATTTTGGAGCAACAGGGTTTTGGAGCAGTGGGATTTTGGAGCACCAGGTTTTTGGAATAGCAGGATTTTGGAGCAGTGGGATTTTGGAGCACCAGGATTTTGGAATAGCAGGATTTTGGAGCACCAGGATTTTGGAGCAGCAGCCCAGGGGCTCCTCTGAGCACACGGAAGGCTGTGGAGCTGTTAATCATTATTCCAGAGGCAGAAGGCTGTCTGGAACCAGGCAAGGCAGAGGAAGAGATGACAGCTCAATGAAAGAGGTTCAATGACTTGTTCTTCATGTTCTGGACACCTGGAATATTTGCCTTGAACTTCCCGCATTCACTCCAAGGCCCGGCATTATTTTCTGAAGGACATCCGAGATAATTTTATTCATAACAGAACAAATTCCGTGGCTGTCTGTAAAAGAATAAATGAAGAGACTTAACACAGCGGAGGATGTGAGCCGTGTCACCGGCGCGGCGTTTCATTGAATATGCAGCGTGTCTTTCTCAACTTAAGTGAATTGAAGAGCTTTAAATACATTCACCAACCCTTGTCACCACAAAAAAAAAGTGAAGCAAGTGCATTACTGGGGTGGCAGGTGTCAAGTGACTCGGCGTTTTAACATTTTCATTATGCTTGGCGAGAGTAAACAGCAAAGCAGCCAAGGTTTTTCTCGCTACAAATTGGGTTTCTGAACGCCTCGTGGTGAACCCAAAGCCAGCACGACGCTGCGGGGAACGGGAATGGGAAGCAGTGGGAAGCTGACAAGTGTGCAGATGGATTTGTCACAGCTCCGGTTTGTCTGTCCCCTCCCCAGCCCTGCCAAAGCAAGGGCCGATCCCGGCGCTCAAAGCTTTGGAAAGCACCTGGGGAGGCTTCCCGCCTTTTGGGGCATGTGCAGCAGTAAGAGACTGAAATCCTGATGGATTTGGCCCGTGTGGCACAGGGCGGGAAGTGCCGGTGGGATGGGGGAGCTGCTGGATGGTGGAGCTCCCACTGGGATCAGTCCCACGTGTCCTTGGATTCCTCTGGTAGCCCGGAAGTTCTAGATAGCCAGAGAAGCTTGGGAAAAGGGTTTGTTTTTTTTTTTTTTTTTCCCCTGGAGGCAAATGTGTGGTGACGGTGCTCCCAAATATCTGAGCGGGCAGAGTTTTCCCTGGTGTTGGAGAGGAAGTGGGGACTGGAAGAGCTGCCCGAGGCTGCTGATGGTCACCCCCGCACCCACCGCGGGGGCACGGCAGCTTTTTCCGTGCGCAGGACGGCGCGGTGCGCCGGAAAACTCGGGATCAGCTCCAGCTCCGGGGGCTGGGAGCGCCCACGGCACAAAGCGCCGGCTCTTTTGTGGCTCCCCGGCTCGGGAGGCGCCGGCGCCTGCCGCAGGCTGAAGTGGCTCTTGGGCTGTGTAGAGGTTGAGTGCTGCTGCTCCCGCTGCCGGCAGGCAGGTTCGGTTAAATAAACACGGGGGCTTGGAGAGAAATTGAAGGTTACGTGAAGAGCTGGAGCGCAATGCAACGCTGCCAGCCGCGCTCCGCGCCGCTCCCCGGGCGCAGCGCTCTGGAATGCGCCTCCACGCATTCCCCGGAAGTCCCGGGCCTTGGGAAGGGGGAGTGCTGCAGGGGCGCTGGGTGTGGGTGGACGCCTGGAAGCCGGGAGCCCGCAGGTTCCGGCCCCGCGGTGCCCCCGCCGTTGTTAATTGCCGTGTGCTTAATTTTGTCCCTCCGGCACGGGCGGAGCTGCCCCGTGGTACCACAGAACCATTTTCTTCCTTAATCGCTCACGACTCCGTTTTAGTGCCTGGGAGATTGGCTTTCATTCCAGCGGCGCCCTCGGATTTCATTCCCGCCCCCATAAACAGGTATTTGTCCTGGGCTTGGTGTTTTGTGAGGGCTTTGATTTGGAAAGTGCTTTTGGGGGCGCTGAGGGCAGCTCAGGCCGCCTGCTCGAGGTGTGGAGCAGATCCCGCTCCTGTCCCTTCCCGCCGGAGCACAGGGATAATCTCCCGGCCGAGCACGGCGCTGTGTGGAGCGTGTCTGTGCTGGAATGGGGAGAGGAGGATCCTAAAGGAGACCCCAAAAGATTGTCCTGCCGTGCTCGGCCCTGCTTGCCCCTCGCCTCCCGCTGCAGCGTTTCGCTCCAGCCGCCTCTGCCCAGGGTGGAAAATCCCGTTGGATTTTCCCGTGGGGAGAACTTTCCAGCCCAAACGTGAGTACTTGGTGTTGGTGAAGCAGAATCGGTTTCGTGCTCTGAGGGCGCTCCTGGTACAGCCCAGCTCCGTGCAGTGCTGGGTCTCATTCCTTAGGGGAATTCTCGGGAGCACGGACAGGGCAGCACCAACGCCGGGAGTGGCTGAGGGAGCTTGGTCTCATCCTGGGCCCGGCACTCCTGGAGTGCCATTCCTTCCCTGGCTGAGGAAGTGTGGGCAGGGATCTCAGCACTTCGGCAGGAAATTGGTGTTTGGCCAACACCAGATCCCCAAAACCACTGCAGTGCAAAGCAAGGGAAGTTTTCACGGAAGTGCGGGGGTTTCCTTCCGTGCAGAGTGCACGGAACACTCCTACCTGGTGCGTGTTGCTCCTTTGGAGCAAATGCTGCTCCTTGCCCTGTGCCCGTGTTCGCACCGATGGATTCTGCATTTTCCAAGCCTTGGGAATGCTGGTGTGACCCAGGACCTCTCTGCTCTGGCCAGAGGGAGCCACTGCCTTTCCTAAATCTCCAAAACTATTCCCAGCAATTGCAAAGACGATCCAGCTCATCCAGCTTCACATTCCAGAAGGCCATAAAATCCTACTTGAGGCTTACTGATCCCATTTATTGTAATCCCAAGAACACACATCCAGTTTTAGAGCCTCATTTGATGGATTTTTGCTGTTAACACTCCTGTGTGATCTCTGCTCTGCTTTAAAAAGGGAGAAAAAAATTCCTGTTTGTGTGGAAAGCTTGGAATGGGAGCGTTCAAAGGGCACCTGAGGGGGAGCGTAGGGAAACCCATCGCACTTGAAGAGTCCTGCTGGAAGCAGAACTTGTTGTTTTTCGGGGATTTCTGTTGCTGGTTTGAGCAAGAGCGGGGTGGGAAGTGACTGCAAAGTGCCACGGGCACCCTCCCAGCATTCCCCTGGCAGAGCGGGAGCAGGGAAAGAGGGGACCTGGATGTCCCGGCAGGATTCCCTGTGCTGTGAGGGGTGAAGCTGGGGAGCTTCTCTGCCTCAGTAGCACCCAGTGCTGCTGAAAATCCCATTGAAGGAAAAGGTTGGGTGGGGCTTGGAGCAACCTGGGATACTGGGATGTGTCCCTGCTGTTGGCATGGGGTGGAACAGGATGAGCTTTGAGGTCCTTTCCAACCCAGTTCCTTCTGGGATTCCACGATAAGGAGAGGGTTTGGTGCACAGGGGAAAGGCCGGGGCTGGAAATGCTTTGGGAATGTTGCAGCACAGGATAATTGGGACGAGAAGAATGAAGGAAAGGAACGAATGGAAGGACGCGTGCAGGAAGAGGGAAAGGGGGGATGTGGGCTAAGCTCACCAAAGCGGGGGTGCTGGCAGAGTTTATCAGTGCCCGGCCAAGCGCCCGGTGCTGGTTTGGGACCAGTTGGCCCCACCCGTGTCGCTGGTGTGGCACAGAAAACTCTGCGTGGGCCAGCCTTGCTGCCCCCTCACCCTTCCCGTCCGGGGGTATCCCGGGGCAGGATCAGGCACCGGGAAGCTGCCGGGGGCACCCCCCGGGTCACCGGCGGGTCACATCGGGGGCCCCCCGGGTTTTCCGGCGCCGGTGGAGCGGGCCCGCGGGGATCAGCGGGAAGGGCGGGAAGCACGGGATCCCAGCACCCCCTCGGTGTGCCCGGGGGGCTCCCGATGCGGGCTCCGGATGCGGGCTCTGGATCGGGGCCGCGGATGTCGCGATCTGCGCTGACACCGTGTGGCGGCTCCCCGCATCTCGCCCCGGCGGCCGCGGCAGCTGCAGCGCCAGGCAAAGGGAATTCCCATAAATCCATCCCCGAATCCCGCCCAGGTGACCTCGGAGCGCAGGGAGGCGTCACCCGGTGGAGGCAGGAGAGATGTCCCTTGTCCTGCTCCCCTGCAGCCTCGCGCCTGGAGTCCTGCATCCCTCGGGATGGGCCGGATGTGGGAACTTAGTGGTTCAAAATGGGCTGGAGCCAGGGGGTTTTGTGCGGTTTTAAACTCAACCTGTTTTGAAACTAAAAGAGCAACATTAGGAAGGAATTCTTCCCTGTGAGGCTGGGCAGGCCCTGGCACAGGTTTCCCAGAGAAGCTGTGGCTGCCCCATTCCTGGGAGCGTCCAAGGCCAGTTTGGACGGGGCTTGGAGCAATCTGGGATAGTGGGAGGTGTCCCTGCCCGTGACAGAGGGGTTGGAATGAAACGGGCCTTAAGGTCCCTTCCATCCCAAACCATTCTGTGCCTTCCCAGAAAGGCCTGCCTGGATCAGGGCTCGCTGCTCCAAGATGTTTTTATTCCCCCTGTCCTCCAAAGGCAGCTGATTTTGGGAAGACAAGGACCCTTTATCTCCCATTTCGGCAGGCACGAGGCTCTGGAGAGGAACCATGCCTAATGCGTTCAGCGACTCGGACTCTTGGAAGAAGCTCTTCCTCCTCAGCCTTTTCCAGGATTTGGCAGGGCAAAGCCCAGCTCTGCCCGTTTTGGAGCGGGAGGAGGCGTGGATTTGGGATGCAGGTGGATGGGGCTGGGGGCTGTGGGACAGGCAGGGGGCGCTTCCCGGGTGGAAAACGAGGTTATTCCTGAGTGCTGCAGCACAAACCCATGGATAAAAGCAGGGAGACCTTTATCCCTCGCAGCCAGAAGATTCCTTTGGGATAAACCTCCCCTCGCCCCTCGCAAGGCCGGGAGCCCGGGAAGGCGCTGGCTGTTTTGGGGTCTGTCCCCGGCGGGCCCGGGACAGGCGCAGGGCGCAGCTCGGGGAGGGTTTGGAGCTCAGGAAGGAGCCCCAACAATGGACAATGGAGCCATTTAAGGGACAACAAACCGCTTTCTGCCCCGGGCGGTTGTCGCGCTGCGGTCACGGGGCGAGCGCGGCGGGAGCGGGGCGGGCACCAGCGGGTGTTCTCCTCGCCGCTCCGAGCGAGCCGCGCTCTGCCCCGCCGCGGCCGCTTCGGATGCTCCGGCGTCTGGTTTTTGTCACGGTACCGGCGCCGGAGAAAGAACGGGGACAAAAGCAGCGCGTTTGCTGTCCAAAAGAACAAAAAAAAAAAAAAAAAAAAGGGCGGAAGGGAGAGAAAGGGCTTTAAAATAAGGCACAGATGGGAAAATGGGAATGTTCTGGTGGAGAAAGCCGAGCGGAAAGGGACTGAACCTCTCCTGGCGAGGCTGGAGAACTGGGGGAGCCCCTTTTCCAGGGAATTCAGGGCTCGGAGGGGATGTAGTAGGGTCGGGAAGAGGGGTGGGAGTGCAGGGCTGTCTCTGTCTGGGACACCCTTGGATCGGGAGCCTTTGGCCGGAGCAATCCTGGGGCTGTGGGTGGATAAAGGCCGGAAAGGCCGGCAAGGACAGAAAGTTTGGAATGAAAGCGTTGTGGGATCTCCCGCTCCCTGTCTGTGTTCTCACTCCAGCCCAGCTGGCTTTCGGTAGCAGCTCTGTGCGGGAGCCCTAACGAGGTGACAAGAAGATAGATCCTTCTGGAAACAGGAAAAATTAGGAAGCGATTCCTTCTTCTCTCGTTCCAAGCCTGGCTGCCAGATGGAGCCGGGCTGCGCTGTCCCTGGAAGCACAGCAGGGAGCTCTGGGGAGAGGTGCAGGGGCTCCCGGGCTCTGCTGGGTTTGCATTCCCTGGGAATGAGCTGTGAGAATTGGAGAGCCTACAGGAAACTTAACGGGTTTTTCCTGGAGTTTAGGAAGTTAAAAATAGAAATAATTTGGGAGGAATAAACAAAAACACCCAATCAGCCAAACCGAAATTGAGCCAGAGCAGCATGAGGAAGAGAGAGGGGGGTGCAGAGGGTCTGGTGCTGGATTGGGATGTGCTGCTGGCTCTGCTTCCTTCGGGCCTTGGCTCCTGTGAGGATTCCAGCCCACTTTGGGCTGTCTGAGGCCTGAGTTTGTTTCCACGAAGAATTGCTTTTATCCAAGGGGTCGTTTTCCCCAGCGATGGCCAAGCCTCTGTTGTTAATGAGCACCGAAATCCACTTCCCCCCTTTTCCCCACCTTTGGGATCTGGGGAAGGCGCTGCCATGGCCCTGGGTGGCAGTGGGATAATTCAGGGATGCTCCACGATGCTGCCAGCCCTGGAGCTGCTCCTCCAGCCGCGGCTCTGTGCCTCGTGAGGTTAATGAGCGCAATTAACAGTGAATGCTCTAATTGCAGACATTTACCGGGAGACTTTCTGGTTATTGTTCGTGCCCAGCGCCTGGGTGTCCCTTTATTAAAGGCAATCAAGCTGTAATTAGTCACTGTCTCGTCCCAGACCGGCGCTCCGGGTGCCTTGGCAGATCCCGCCTTTCCCTCCCTTCCCAAGCCAGGTGGAGTTTGGGATGCCTGATGCCATTTTGAGCTAAAAGTGGTGGATTTGGGAGGGACATTTGCTCCGAGCAAGGCTGGTGGGCATCCACAGCAAACACAGCTTTAACCACGCACCGGCGCAGCAATTCCAGCAGGGACCTGGGAATGGAGATTTTTCCAAGGGAAATTAGCGTGAGGTTGCCTCAGTGCAGCCATCCGGTGTGATACCAAGAGGTGCCTGGGAGTTTCAGCTCTGCTCCGGGTGACACCATTCAGGCAAGTTTATCTCTTCCGTGGATTCGAAGCTTTTCCAGATCCATATCAAGGCCCTTCCGTTGCCTCCCACATGAATAATAAGCGCTGCTGCAGCTTCCAATAAATCATCCCGGTTCCCTGTGCCACGGCGAGGGAGCAGGGCTGCTTCGGGCGCAGACACCCGCATTTCGGACGTGGATAACACGGAAAAACGTCCTCTGCCTCCCTCCTGGTGCACCAGCCAGCTGCCTCCAGGAGGTGCCAAGGGAAGGGTGACTTCCATCCCAGCCTTTTGGCTTCCTTTGCTTGGAAGCTGGACAAAGCCAGGAAGGTCCATCAGCAGCAGGGAACGATCGCGGATGTGCCTGCGTTTGGCTTTTCCACGGTGCTGGGACACAGCGGGGGCGTCCCGCTGCTGCTCTGGAAGCTGAGCCGTGCCCACCCGCCCAGCTGATGCCCCAGGTATTCCTGGGAAGCCCTTGGGGGCTGGGAAGCTCTTTAACCCCTGATGGGATTCAGGGATTTGAGGGGAGGTTGGAGCTGGGAGGTCCCTGGGCTGAGAAGGGGCTGGTGGAGGCCAAAACCTCACTTCCCTCCTTCCCTGCGGATCTATCCCTCAGCCTTGGGAGCAGCCGGCCGGAGCACATCCAGCCTTACCCCGATTTGACGTGCAGCAGAGATTTTCCAAGGAAAAGCGGCACCATTCCCTTCCAAATCAATTACTTGGGGGTCCCAGAGCGTTTCCCTTTGCCTCGCGTGCTGCAGCCGGCGTGGCCGGCGTTTCCACGGCTTCTCCCGCTTTTCCGCGTTCACCTTGGCACGCCTTTTATCAGAAATCGTTTGGGAAACTTTTTAATTTATGGGCTTTCATTGAGCCGCCCGACCCCCCCCGAGCGGCGCGTTATTAAGTGTTCCAGGGGCTCTCATTGTCCCTTATCGGGGGATTGTATCTCCCTGCAATTCATCTGGAGCCGTTCTTCAGAGGCAAAATCTTTCATATTGCCTTCCTTTCATCACTCGATGACAACTCTTGAATACATCATTATTCAGCCGCGGGTTTGGGAATTATAATCATTAGGCCATTTTTCATATAATCTGATTTTATAAACTGTTCCTTTTTATTATCTTCTGATGGCGACCAGTAAATGCATCTGTCTGGGGTGATGCTCGCCGATAACAGTAATAGAAAAACGAAGTGAGGACGTCTTATGGAGGGAGCAGCGCGGATCCAAAGGTTATTTCGTGTGGAATTTGCTGCTCCAGCTGGAGCCGCGCTCCGGGCACAAATTCCCGGCTCGCGCAGCGTTGTCGTCGCTCAGGTGACTTTTAGGCTGATGGAGTGGCATTTATAGATTGAAAGGGGGGAAAAAGGAGTCGGAGGGAGGAGAAAAGATCCCACGGATGTGCTTGCAAGCAGTTTTTTGGGAATAAGGGTCCCCTTTCCCCTGACAGCCAGGGAACGCAGTTGTGTGACGTGGAGATGACGTTTCCTTGTTTTAAAAAGCCGGTGCTTTTGTTTTATAACGATGGAAAATCCCATCTCCGTGTTTCTTTTCTCCTCAGAAACTCGGGAGAGGCGGCCAAGCCGCGCTGCAGCTTGGACAGGCCTGGATAGAGCAAAGGTGCTGCTTCCCCGCTTCCCTGCTCCTGGAATGCGTGGCGCCTCGAGGCCCAGGATCTATCGTGGCTCCAGGCCTAGCTGTCCATGATTTGGGCCATCGGGGCTGGTGATTCCCAGGGATGAACCTTTCTCCACGTTTTTTGAGAGCGGCCCAAACTTGCTCAGGACTGGGCGGGGTGAGGAGGCGCCCGGCCCTGTGTCCCTGGGCCTTGGCAGGGCCTCTCCTGCCCATCCCAGGGACAGGGAGAATTCCAGAGGTCCCAAACCCCGTCCCTCTGCCCCGCTGTCCTGCTGTGGTTGCACCTGCAGCGTATCCCGCTCCTCCAGCTTCCGGAGGTGAGGGGGACCTCAGGAAAGCATGGTTTGGATTCCCAGGCTGCTTTTTCTTTCCAGAAGCAAGAATGGGAAGCAGGGATTAAACAAGGAGTGCCCGCGGCCACCCCCTGCTCCTTTCCCAGGAGGGGCAGCGCCCTCCGCTCTTTCAGCCCTCATGGAAAGGGGGGAATCCTGGGAATCTGAGCGCGATCCCGCTCCTCCTCTCCCCTCCCCAAAAAGCCAGCAGCCGGGAGGGAGGGAGGTTTGATGGCTCATTTAGCTGGGCCGCGGGCAGCCCTCGGTGACACGAGCCAATAAAGCCGTGTTGATTCAAAGCTTAGTTCCCGAAGCCTCTAATCCCGCGGCAGATAGCAAACAGATAACAGGGACACTCCAATTTTCTGGAGTTTGTTCGGGAAGGCAGAGGCAGATAATGGAGCGCAGGGCAAATACACGTTATTGCTTCAAACACAGGGATAAATCCCCGCTCCTTCGGAGGTGCTGGAGAGGGCTTTCCCTGCGCGGGACGGCGCTGGGGGCTCCGGGCTGGAATGGCTTCATCGGGAAGCGGCCCTGCCGCTCCTTCCCGGCGCTGGGAATGGCATGGGAAGATGGAGATTGCCACCTCCCGGCACGCGGCGATGCTGCAGCAGCAGCACTGCTGGGAGCAGCATCCCGGCCGGGAATCCACCTTCCCATCCCTCCGTGCGCTGGGAGGCCTCAATCCCCTTTCCCGTGTTTTTCTCCCGCGGTCACTGCGGTCCTGGAGGATGTGGTGCAGGGACAGGGTGGAGAGGGCACCGTGTAGGGACGGGGACATCCCTGGGAGCGGGATCATCACTCAAGAGCACAGCGGGATGGGGCTGCTTCTCCCTGGGACGGAGATTTGGGATCTGGGATAACCCCTGAGCTGCTGGACAAAGTGGCACCGTCCCTTGCTCCGCTGTGACGACGCCCGTGGCTTTCCCTGTCCCTCTCCCTGGGAGGGGACGTTGATGGGACTGAGGGGGACGCAGCCGAGGATCCAGCTGGATCCAGGAAAGCTGCACTGCGGGTCCGGGCGCCGCCTGCGCACGCGAATCCCAGGATTTATCCCAGCTTCCCTCTGCAGACGGGCGGGGGCAGGGCAAATATTTGCAGTGCGGCGCTTCTGTGTGCCCTGGCAACGCCACGGGGACATCGGGGCCGCCACCTCGCCCTTCCCGCGCCTTTGGCGCTTCCCGGGATTTGCCACGCCGGGATCCTGGCAGGGAGGACGCTCTTGGTGGCACCAGCTCCCAAAGGGTCACTGAAACCAAAGGGTCCGGAGGGCTGGAGCAGGGAATGGCTGGAGCAGGGAATGGCTGGAGTAGGGAATAGCTGGAGCAGGCACCTTGGGGAGAACTTTGGCCCCACCAGAGCTTTCCCGGGATGTGGGCTAGGAGGATCCCTGGCAGCCGGCACCTCTGGGAAGCGGCACTAGAGGGAGCCTCCAGGCTGGCAGCCCTTTTTCTCGGGATTTTTCCCTCTTTTCCCACCTCAGAACACTTCCCAGTGGATTCTGGCAGCAGCTGGCCGTGCCTGAGCTGTTCCGGAGCTGTGCGTGGAACTGCCTCGCATCCGTAACCATCCCAAAGCCTCTTCCCAAAAACCCACCCAGCCCTGAGCTTCTTTTCATCTCAGAAATTCTTTTTTGAGGTAAAATTTGCTTTCCCCTCCCCATTCTTTAAAAAGTTTACAGCTTTGCAGAAAATGCACAATGGAGGTTGGTGCTGACACTCCATAAATGTTTCTAATTTTTTGCCAGAGAAACCCTGGTGAACTTTATTTCCATTTCCCAATTTCAGACCTCAAATTTCCAAAAATGATGGCTGATAAGATAAAAGTGCCTCCTTCACTTCTGCTGCTCCGTTTCGCCTTAAATCCAGGAACACTTTAAAAAAAAATAAAAATAAAGCCTTAATGTAAATATCTGTGCTTTTACGTCTGTAAACATTGACATTGAAATGTAATTTTTTGGGGCTTTTTCCAGAGACTTTTTCAGCGAGGGTTGAAAGAAATAAACGACTTTTCCTGCTCATGCTCAGGGCCAGGCTGGACAGGGCTGGGAGCAACCTGGGATAGTGGAAGGTGTCCCTGCCCCTGGCAGGGGCTGGAATGGGATGAGCTTCAAGATCCCTTCTAACCCAATTTTTTCTGGGATTCTTTGCAGATTATTCTCCGTGTCCTGCTGAATCAAAGATGCATTTTGGGAATTTAAAGGCATTTCACGGAGCAGCTCCGCACCTCCTGCGGCTTCTGAGGGCCTGGGACATCCTGCGCCCCGGGCAGGTGGGATTTGCCCCGGCACACAGCGAGATGCCCTCCCACACAGGGCACTGGGGATGAATTTTTCCATGGAAAGGGCTGTCAGGCGCTGGGAAGGGCCAGGTTCCCACACAGGCACCTCTCCCCACAGCCCTTCTGGCACAACCGGTTCCGCTCCGCGCGGAGATTGGGATCGAGTTCGAAGTCCGGGCCGTCCTGGCGGAGCTTTTGGCACCGAGGAGGTGTTGAGGGACGGGATATCTGCGGGAGAAGTCACAGAGAGGTGAAACCTATCCCCTTCAGGGCTCCTTTTCCTGCCCGACAGGCCTGGGCTCGCTGCTGTTCTCCGGGAGAAGCCGGAGGCCTGGATGTGGTGGCTCCGTGTCCTCGCCCTCCCTGCCTGGGCCTGCCCGGCTGTGCCAGTGTCCGGCCGGGATGGAGCGCAACCCAGAGCGGATCCAACCCGGAAAGCGGGCTCGGAGGCTCCGCCGGATTGTGCCTGGGACTCAAACATCCCGAATTAGAGAGAAGGGAGCAGCGGCTCCCCAGGGGCTGCTGGAAAGGGAGTTTGTCCTGTCAGGGACTTGTGCTCTCTCTGTCTCTTTTTCCTTCCCCCTTATCCCCATTATCCTGGGATATTTGCTCAGCCTTCCCAGGCTCATCCTCCCTCTTTTGCTGACCGGGGCATGGAGGGAGATCTCCTGCACGATGCCTGAACCCTCTCCAGGGAAACTCCCTCTGGGCAGAGGAATAAGCAGCTCTGGAGCCTTTTCCCTGTCCCTGTGGCTGCTCAGGGAAGCCCTTTCCTCGGAGCAGGGACACAGCGTGGGGGCACGTGTGCCCTGTTTCCCCACAATTTTCTGGGAACCCTCTGAGGGGTGTGGGGAGGCTGTGCACGGCCCCATGGAGCAGCATTCCCTGTTCCCACGGCTCCATCCTGGGCAGCCTGAGCCCCGCCATCACCCACGTCTGGACCTCCGGCAAGGCTCCCCTGCTTCCCAATCCATCCTGTCCCGCTTAAGCCAGCCCGTAGCCGTTTGTGTCCTGCAGCAGCGAGGCCATACCCTTGTCTTGTCTAATTAGGGCAAAATCCCATGAAACCAAGGGGAAAAAAAACCTCCGCAGAGCTTTGGCAGCTGAGAGGAGCTCCAGCTCCGCTCCATGATGTTTGAATTTTCACAGGGATTCACGTCAACTGGATGCAATCCCAACGTGCTGGATGCGAGCGGCCCCTAATTGCATTGTTTCCGCTGATCTCCGACGAAATTATTTATGTGTCTAACGAGCTTGTTTGGCTTCGAGAGTCTTTAAACTTTATACGAGTTTTCCATGTGCTTGTTTGCTCCGGAGGGCCGGGGCGCTGGCAGGTCTGGGTTATTTTTACCCCCCAATTAATGGTGTTTTCCTTGCCTCCCTCCCGGCCGGCCGCGGGGCGGGAGGGGCGGCTGGAGCGGGGCCAGCGTCGGCTGCAGCTCGTTTCTCCCCCCACTCCCCGCAGAACGCGATCCCGGGCGGTGTTTGCTGCGTCCCGGCCGTGGAATTCCCCGCGGAGCAGGGCACCGCGCTTCCATAAGCGCGTTCGTCTGGAAATCTGTCGGGAGCCGGCAGTGCCCCGTGAGTGGTGCTGGAAAGGCGCGTCCTAACTCCAAACATCCATTCCCCGGGAATATGAACGTGTGGAGGGGCTCCACTTCCTCCCGCTCCTTTTTAATGGGTACCTGGGACCCAAAGTGCTTCCACGTTGGGAAATCTGCTCCAAGACGTGGAATTGCCCAAGGTAAGCCCCCCCTTAAGTGAAGCTTTTCCAGCAGAAAAGCTGGAGAGGCTGGGGTCAAACCTCCGTCAAGGCTGGGGTCTGCTCCCATTTTGGGATCCTCCTGGCCCCCCAAACCCTTTTCCTGGCCATGGGAATGGCTGGGTACCCTCGGGAGGAGGGAATGCAGCCTCATCCCTGCTGTCTCCCGCCTGGAAGTCGTTTTCCATGCTGCCAAGCTGGTGGGTTTGGGCACCCCCCTGCCCCAAGACACGCACGCTCCTCCTTGGGAAGGGAGCAGCCTGTGTGGCAGGAATAAAACATCCGAGCTTGCTTTCCATGTCCCTTGGAGCCAGGCCAGGAAAAGCTGGTAGCTTGTTTTAATTTAATGGTGTTGAAGTGTTCTACGGCAATTAAGCATCTGAAAATTAAACAGAACCAGTCATTAAGGCTGGGGCTACAAACCCAGCAGACCAGAGAATATAAATTATTTCAAAGGGTGGCTGCCAAAGCCGTGCCTGTGATAGGGATGGTTCCCCTCGGTGGCTGTTATCCCTCGCCTGACATCGGAGTGAATCCCGAGGGAATGAACCCCTGCAGGTGTTGGATCTCGGGGCAGGTCGCTCCGTCAGCCGGCCTGAGGGACTGGGAGAGGGAAGGAAATTCCCGGCAGAAGCGGACACGGCGGTGTCCGTCCCTCCCGAGGGTTTCCTGCTCCGGTGCTCTCCCAGTCCCTCCATCCCAGGGAATCCCGTTTCCCCCCTGCCAGAGCCGTTCCCTGGTGATGCTGCTCCCTCTCCCTGCATCCTGCTCCCCAGGGAGGGATGAGGAACCCTCGGGCTCCGGTGGCACCGGCCCTGGGGCACGGCCGAGTGTGTGGGGGGAGAGTGGCCTGGTGCGGGCCGTGTCCTGGGGGAATTCCTCCAGACTCCTGGGCCCGTTTGGGGAGGAACCGGGGCCTCGAGGGAGGGAAGGTGGTGAGGGGGAATTTGTGCTGAGAATCCCCCACCTCACGGGGGGAAATGAGGGCTGACAGGGGCAGGGTGGGGCGGGCTCTCCAAAAACTGCTGGCCTGGCATATCCGTGGTGTTCAGCCAGATAATTCCGGGAATTCAGAGCTCTGCCTTTGGCCAGAGGGACAACCTGGATCCATAAAACTTCCAGCATGGGCTGTTCCTGCAGGATTTCTTTTACAAGCCCGGAGCCAGGTAAGCACA
The DNA here is from genome assembly GCA_013400975.1 of Atrichornis clamosus. Classification (NCBI taxonomy): domain Eukaryota; kingdom Metazoa; phylum Chordata; class Aves; order Passeriformes; family Menuridae; genus Atrichornis; species Atrichornis clamosus. The sequence continues at coordinate 21,438 of WBMZ01014687.1, forward strand.
GAACGCTCGTTTAAATCCCTCCTCTTTCAGCAAAGCGAGGCTTAAGCCTGGCTTAGAGTTAAGCACGTGTTTAAGTGCATTCCTGACGGGGGGACTCTGGGATCCGTTGACGTGAGCGGAAAGCGTCTCCCTGGGCCTCCGTGGGATTTTCCCTGCCTGAAATGGAGTCCAGCTCTCCTGAAATAAATACCCCCGGCTCTGGAGCCGTGGAACCACCCGGAGCCGCGTGAATCCCAGCGAAGGATCCAGCCCGTTCCTCTGCCTGTTGAATTCTCCCGACATCTCCCACCATTCCAGTAAACAAATGGAAAGCAGCGCCCGGAGAGCCCTGGGCTCGTGGTGCCGTGGGATGAGTGGCAGGAGCATTGTTCGTGAGCAGCCTTCCCACATGGAGCTCCCATTCGCCTCCTGCCAGTACAAGATGTGACATTTCATTCCCATTTTATCCCAATTACTGGCCCGGGCTCCTGGCAGGGCGCGCTTCCGATGACACACAATGACTCAGATACCCCGGATGCTTTCCCTCCAGGAGCAGGGCTGGATTTAGGGGGGGAATTCCAGCAAGGAGCCGCTCCGTTGGCAGCCCGTGGTGCCCGTCCCAGATGTTCCCATTCCAAGGCTCTCTCCCGCCACTGCTCTCCCAGGAAGCAGCAGCACCATTCACCTGATCAAAAACCACTTGGGTTTTCCCATCAGATGAAAGTGAAGACAACCGGTCTGAAACCCCAAATCTTTCGCATCTCAAAATATTTTTACTCAACTCCACGCAACTGCAAAAAAAAAAAAGAGAAAACCATTTTCCTCAAAGGAATTTCTACACCCGGGGAAAGCCTTCTGGGAAAACGATTTATAAGGATATAAATCACTATTTGTTTGTTTGTTTGTTTGTTTTGATTGTCTCCTGTAGGTCCAGAGAGGCAGAGCAGTGAGGGGAAGGTGGTTTTTAACCCCCTCACCTTCAATTTTCGAGGCCTTGTGCCTAATTTTCAGGAGCCGCTGCCAGCACGGGCGGGCAGGAATGGGAAGCCAAGGGAGTGGGGTTTTCGGGATGCAGGAATCCCTGGAGCGGACGAGGCAGCTCCTCACAGCTTTACGTGCTGTAAATCCCGTTTTATGTCCCCCGTGTCCCACACGGGGAGAAGTGAGCGGAGTGTTGTGATGATTGTTTGGGGCTTTACGATGGTTATAAAGTTGTGTGTGCTCCCCTCGCCCCGGCCCCGCGTTCCCACAGCGGGACAACTTCTGCTGGGAAATGAGCCCTGAAAGGAGTTTGCCTGCCACGAAATGGCTCTGAACCCCGGGAAGTGCTTCGCTGGAGCCCGGGGATCTCTGGAATGACTCACCGGGCACGTCCCTGGGATGGTGCCCTCTCCAGGGGCTCCGAAGTGTGGCACCGGCGGGAAGAGCTGCAGAAGGGACCCTGCCAAACCCAGCACTATCAAATTTAGTGTTAAATTCAGCACTAGCGAATATTGATTAAAATCCCTCCCCACCACCACTGCCAAAGGACCTCGAGGAAATCCAGTGGGGCAGGAAGGAATTTCCTTCTCCCCTTGCTGGCTGAAAAGCAGGGCAGGTTCCGAGCCATCCCTCTGTAGGATTACGGATTATTTATCCTGATTTTCAGCCCACCCTGGTGCACCTCCCATCCTTTTCCCTGCAGGACCCACCCGATATGAGATCCCGCACCAACCCAACGGAGCGGGGATGCGCCGGATGGATCCGTGCCGTAAAGTCTGACTAGAGCGTGGGCAAACCCACCCGAATCCCCTCCGAAATATTTTCCAGGAGGAGGAGATTCTTTGCTCTTCCCCCGGGGCCACCTGCGGGATGCTCCGTGCCAAGGCCAACAGGCGGCCCCGGTGCTATTCCAGCCTCCGCCGTGTGTTTTTCCAGCAGCACAACCCAACATCCCGGCCTGTGCCAAGCCTGCGGCCTTCCCACTTGGTTCTGGCCGGGAGGAATCCATCCCAGTAGGAAAACAAAAGGAATGGGCTTAGCAGCCCTTCAGCGGGGGTTTGTTTGCAGAGCTGGGCAGGGGCTGAGGAGCTGATCCTGCTCGGATTTACACCTAGGCCAAGGCTTCCATGTGGGCTTAACGCTGAGCAGGGCCTTAATCTAAAGGAAAATATTTGGAGGGAGTTTTGTTTCTCTTCCAGAGCGCCGGAGGATCCGTGAAATGTCCACCAGGGAGAGACAGTCACGGGCTGTCAGCACCGACTCGATGGGCTCAGGGGGGCTTTTCCAGCCTAAAGGATTCCATGATTCTGTGTCTCCAGGGGTTTTGAGGAGGAGTCAAGGGCTCCAACCGGGAAGGAGCACCCCCAGCTCCCGGCAGTGTCATGAGCGCTGTGTGTTCCCGGCGCCCCTGGGAGTGTTTCCAGGAGAATGTTTGCCCGGGAATGCTGTGCAGGACACGGCTGCCGTGCCGGGAAGGCGGGAGGGCGAGGAAGGACCCGCAGGCAGGAGCCGAGCGCTGTCCCATTCCCACGTTCCGTGCGGGATCCCGGCTCCCACAGCGCTTGGACTCCAAGCCCTTCCAAAGGCAGAGGCCGCTCCTGCCCGCCGGCCCCTTGCACGCGGCTCCCAGATGTCCCGAGAAGGATTTAGAATTCCAAGGAACAACCTTCAATTCCCGCCCCCCCGCTCCTCCGAGCCCCCGGCCCCAGACTCCGCCATGAACCGGGATTCCTCATCTTCTTCCCAAAATACTTCGCAATTTTAAAATATCAACACCTGGGAGGGGAAGGTGATCCCTGGGAGCGGGCACACCCGGAACAGCCGGGATCAGCCTGGAGCTGAGCCCTCCCATCCGCGCACACCGCTCGGGGCATGGAATGAGCTTTCAAATCCACGGAAACGGTTCCCGGGCAGCAAAGGAGATGAAAATCCTGAGAAAGAGAAAAGCAGGATCTGTCCGTGCGGTTTATTAAACCTCAGTGCAATTTGTAAACGTTTTGCCCTCGGAGCAGCAACGTTTCACGGCAGGAATTTTGCGCTGAGGATCCAGGATCCCGCTCTCGTTTTCACGTTAAGAATCTGGGGATCTGGTGCGGTTTTTCCTCCCTGTGGACCCGAGGAGCCTCTGGCAGGGCTGCGTTTTCCAGAGCAAAACTGCTTTGGACAGAGGCTGTTGCTCGTGCCCCAACCTGTGGCCTTGAGCAACCCGAAGGAGATGCTCGACCCGAAGGGCTCGGGAGGAGCTTCGGAGCAGGGTTTGATTTTGCTGAGCTCCCAAATCCTCTTCTTCAGCAAACAGAGCAGCTTTTTGGGGATCGTGCAGCTCCCCTGCGTTCAGCCCGTGCCAAAAGGCTGGAGAAAAAAATATTACTGGAATTAATTCGGTGACCTCTGATACACAAAGGCTGAGGCACCCGGATAAGGTTGCACTTACGGGAGGGTATTCGGTGTGTCTGATCCCACAGCGATGGGGTTTTCCAGTCTGGATTAATCCTGAAGGAAAAGAAGCTCCGTGAGCTCCTTGAAGAGCCCCAGCATTCCTGTATCAGTAATGAATTATAATAAATAATGTAATAATGCAGCGAAGTGTGGCGGTGTTAGAGAGTAATATGGCAGTATTATATAATAATACAACAATTATTATTGTGCTATTATATGAAAATGCAACCGTATTTTCTATTAAAGTATTATTTTATTATTTTATAATAATTAATGGGGAGTAAATACTGGTGAAACACCCAGGACCCCCTACCTTTACCTACACTGAGCACCAGCTGCTGCAGTAGAGGAAAAATCCTTGACATTCCCAGCAAATATCCTTGATCTTTCTATCCAATATCTTTGATCTTTCTATCCAATATCCTCGATATTTCTATTTTTAGATAAAAAGGCTTCCCGAGCTCCCTGCTCTGCTGCTGACCCGGATTTTTATTTAGCAAAATTAATGATGTAAAATCGCACCTCTGTCACACGAGGTCCAGCACGGCATAAAAATGCCCACAAATGTCCGGCAGCTTTGGCAGAATCAGGTAAATTAAGGGGATTTTAAACATTTTTCCAGCCCGGACCGTGTTCACTTCGCTTGTGCTGGGAAAAAGGGGCTGGAGAAGGGAAAAAGGAGCCGGAGCAAATGGAAACAGGGGCAGGGAGCTCGGCCGGGGGGGAACAGGTCTGGGGGGCCCGGGCAGCCCCCGGCGCTGCTCCTGGCGCTCCCGAGGAACAAATTAGTTGGGATTGTCCTGCCACTCCTCACCTGAGCTGCCTCGCACCCCCATCCTCTGCTGCGCCTTTCCTTTTCCTTCTTCTTTTCCTCTTTCTTTTTCCTTTTCATTTTTTTCTATTTTCTCCTTCTTTTTCCTTAGTTCTTTTTCCCTTTCCTAATTTATTTTTTTAAATTATTTTCTTTCCTCATTTATTTTTCTTTCAGTTTCTTTTTACTTCCCCCCTTTCATTTTTCCTTCACCTCCTACGTCTCTTTCCTTCTTTTTTTTTCCTTCTTAGTTTTCTTTTTAGTTTGATTTCCCTTCTTCTTCTGCTTTTCTTTCTTCGTTTTCTTTCCATTATCCTTTTCCTTCTTCGTGTCCTGCCCGTTTCCCTCTCCTCCCTTTCCATCCCCGCTGTGTCCACGCACCCATTCCCGCAGGATGGGATCTCGGTGACCTCCCTGGAAGCCGGGCAGAGCCGAGGGGATGCGGGTGGGATGCGGGGAGCAGGTGGAGGGGATCGCTTCTTGCAGGGATATTTTCCTTGGAAAAGCTTCCCTCGGCACCTTATCCCCATGGAGCAGGGGGTGCTCCAGCGCCGGGGCTCCTCCGAGCGCGGGCCCCGGGGGAAAAGGCTCCTCCGCCGGGTATAGGGGACCCGCACGCTTCCCGGAAAACCCGTCCGGTGGGATCAGCGGGACAGCGAGAGCCACACCTGCCTTTCCCGGCCACTTTTCGATCGCCGCCTGCCCGGGGCTGCGGCGGCCGCTCCGCCGGCCGGAGCTCGGCCAACTCCTCGCACGGGGCCCTCCCGGGGGCTGGAACCGGGTATTTTCCGGCGGGGGCGAGGCAGCCACGGGACCCCCACCCCTGCGCGACGCTCGGCTCGCGTTTAATCGATCCGCTCCCTTTTCCCGGCGCTTTTCCCAGCGCTCAGGCGGCTCCTCTGCCGCGACCCCCGTCTCGGGTGGGATGGGGGGCAGAGGAGGGGGTGTCCGAGTGGGCAGAGCACGGGGGCTTCCCCCGGTGTCCATCCGCGCGTGGATGCCGTTTGCGGCCCCCGCCCGCGCTGTTCCACCCCCAGCCCCCGCTTTAAAATCCTTGGAGAAGCGAGTTTTCCATGCGCTGCCCCCGCCGCTTCCCCCCCCGAGCCCCCCGCCCTTCCCGTCGTTTGCGGGGAAACACTCACGGTCTTCCCACCGACCTCTCCTTGAGGGGGCATAAAAATCCCCGGGAATGCCCCGAGCGCTCGCCCCATCCGCGTTTTAGGGGCGTTATTTTTTGGAGGCGAAAAAGGCGGATTTCGCCCCCGGGCCGGCGGCAGCGCGTCCGAAGGAGAGGCCCCCCCGGGAAGGGCTCCGGGGCGGCCCCCGCGCCCCTAAAGCGGGACCGTCCCCTCCCGGAGCCCCCGGCCGTGGGTCCGGTCCTGGCTGGAGGCGGGGCAGGTGCGTGGCCGCGTCCCGCGTGGGAACGGGCGCGGGGAGGGACCCGGGGGGACCCCTCCGCCTTAAGGGAGGGGGCGTCGGGACCCCCCGGGGGCTCCCGCTCTGCCGTCCCGCAGCCCGAGGGGTGCGCGGGGTGGTCTGCGGGGGGGTCCCCCGTGGGCGGCGGGGCCCCGAGGGGGCGGGCAGAGGGTGCCGGCCCCCCCGGCCCTGCTCGCCGCGGCCATTTAGGAGCGAGCGGGAGCCAATGGGCGGCGGCGCCGCCGCCGTGACGGCCGGGATTGACGTGATTCCCACGTCAAATTGATCCCGAGGAGCGGCGGGGGCTCCCCGCGAGCGGGGCTCCGTCCCGGCGCCGCCAGGACCCCCCGGCCGCCGGCTCCCGCCGCTCCCGCCGTCCCCCGGGCTCTCCATGCCGGGGCTGCGGAGCGGCCGCCCGGCGCTGCCCCCTCCCCGCGACCCCCGCGCCGGGCCATGGGTGAGTGTGGCGGCTCCGGGACGGGCTCCGGGACGGGCTCCGGGACGGGTTTCTGGCGGAGCAGGGAGCCGTGGGAGGGCACCGGGAAGGGGGCCGGCGGCGGCCGGGGGTCCGGCCCGTACGTGGCCGGCCGGGAGGGCTCCGAACTCCCCCGTTCTCCCCGCTCCTCCCTTCGCTTTCGCCCTGCTCTCTTCTTGCGATTCCTTCTCCCGTTCTCGTTCTTTTGCCTTCTCCCTGTCTTTTTGTCCCACTCTCCTTTTTCTGTCCTTTTTCCCCCCCTTATTGTTTCCGATTTTCCTTTTTCTCTCCTGTTTTCCTGTCTTTTCTCCCCTTCTTTTTTTTTATTGTCGTTTTAATCTCTTCTTTTTCTCTCTCTATTTCTCCTTTCTCACTTTCCCCCCTTCCTTTCTTCTCCTGTCCCTTGTCCCTTTCCTTTCTGCTTTTTTCCCCTCTTTCTCGCTCTCTCATTCTCATTTGCCTTTTCTTTTTCCTTTTCCATTTCCCTTATATTCCTTCCTTCTTTTTCCCCCTTCTCTTTTTCACTTCATTTTCCCCTTCCCTTTTTCCTTCTTTTCCCCCTCCCCTATTTTTCCTTCCTTTTTTTTTTTTTCCCTTTCCCTTTTTTTTCCCCTTTCTCTCCTTCCCCTTTCCCCTTCCCTTTCTCCCCCGTTTCGCCCCTTCCCGCTGCATCCCCACCGCCATCCCACGCCCGCCCGCTGTCGGGGCGGCCCGCGGGGAGCACGGCGGGTCCCGGCCGCATCCCGGCCGCATCCCGGGCCACCCCTGGCCACCCGTGCCGTCCCGCAGAGCACACGTACGGGGAGGTGAACCAGCTGGGCGGCGTGTTCGTGAACGGGCGCCCGCTGCCCAACGCCATCCGCCTGCGCATCGTGGAGCTGGCGCAGCTCGGCATCCGGCCCTGCGACATCAGCCGCCAGCTCCGCGTGTCCCACGGCTGCGTCAGCAAGATCCTGGCCCGCTACCACGAGACGGGCTCCATCCTGCCCGGGGCCATCGGCGGCAGCAAGCCGCGGGTCACCACGCCCGCCGTGGTCAAGCACATCCGCGACTACAAGCAGGGCGACCCCGGCATCTTCGCCTGGGAGATCCGCGACCGGCTGCTGGCCGACGGCGTGTGCGACAAGTACAACGTGCCCTCGGTCAGCTCCATCAGCCGCATCCTGCGCAACAAGATCGGGGGGCTCGGCGCGCCCGGCCCCCCGCCCGCGCTGCCCTGCGGCCACATCTACCAGTACCCGTACCCCGGGCCCGCCGCGCCGCCG